>CM037855.1:171945853-171964381 GCA_021234595.1 Delia radicum | reverse complement strand
GTAAAAGGTGTAGAAACTTTTGAATTTCAAATAGAAATTTTTGAATTTCAATTGATGTATTTTGAATTTCAATTGATGTATTTTGAATTTCAATTGATATTTTTTGAATTTCAATTGATATTTTTTGAATTTCAAATGGAAATTTTGAATTTCAGTTGATATTTTTGAATTACAAATGGAATTTTTGAATTTCAATTGATATTTTTTGAATTTCAAATGGAAATTTTGAATTTCAAATGGAAATTTTGAATTTCAATTGATATTTTTTGAATTACAGTTGTAAAAGGTGTAGAAACTTTTGAATTTCAAATAGAAATTTTTGAATTTCAATTGATGTATTTTGAATTTCAATTGATGTATTTTGAATTTCAATTGATATTTTTTAAATTTCAAATGGAAATTTTGAATTTCAATTGATATTTTTTGAATTTCAAATAGAAATTTTGAATTTCAATTGATGTTTTTTGAATTTCAAATGGAATTTTTGAATTTTAAATGGAGTTTTTGAATTTCAAATGGAAATTTTGAATTTCAATTGATATGTTTTGAATTACAATTGTAAAAGGTGTAGAGCAAAGTCTCTATTAGATAAATATAAGGTTAGTAGAAAAAACTACTATGATCAGAATAGTAGGAATTTAGATATTAAAATAGGAGACCTGGTATTTCTTAAAAATGAAACGGGTCATAAGCTAGAAAATAAATATTTAGGACCTTTCCAGGTCATAGCCCTAAAAGAGAATAATAATGTAAAAATAGAGAATGAAAAAGGAAAGGCACAAACTGTGCATAGAGATAGAATTAAGATCTGTAAAGTTTAATTTTTTTTTGGTGCACCAGAAAATAAAAGGTTGTAATACAATTTTTTTTTTAAGTAAATGAGAATATTAAAATTGTATCGTTCTAATAAACTATAAAAGAAACTACAAAAAATTGTAATAAGTATAAGGTATATAAAAAGATCGATCACTTTATGATCATTTGGTCGATCTTTTTCTCTGAAAAGCGAGATGTAGTGTGGTTGATAAACGTACGTTGCCGTATACAAATACCCGGGCAACATGACACGCATTGTGTGAATTGCTTTACTTGATTCACACAGTCTGGTTCTCACGCTGTCTGCTTCACAGACAGTTGTGTAATGCAACACCCATAAGTTGGTGAAAATATCCACACTGCAACTACCTGAGTGAACTTGCTCTGTCAGCAAGTTCACACGTTATTTTTAGTAGTTTTAAGCCTAGAATAAGATTAAAGAATATAATAAAGTTTAGTTTTGAATTCAATCATAAAGCGGAGTGTTTCAATAAAATTATCTCATTAGGGCTTGGGTCGACATCTACAAAAAACATAGGTAATGGTAGTTTCGTAACACGGCTTTTAATATTAACTACATCTCTAACTTGTCCTAAAAAAATTAGTTCAGCTTTTATATCTCTAGTTGGTATTGAATGCTGAATACACTTAATGACTACTCTATATGAACGCTCCTCTTTCAATTGATAAGTATGATTGATAACTAATATTTTTGGATTCAAAATATTTAATAATTTCCCTAAAAGAAATTTCCTAAATCTCATCAACACATGCACATTTTTAAAGAATCTATGATTTTTATCAAATTTAGTTATGTGTTTGTAATAAAATAAAAAACATAATTTTAGTGGTCAAATGAAAGGTCCGCCATCTAACGCTTTTTTCTCAACTAGTGCTTATTTCGTGAATGGTAACACTTAGCTCATGTCTGATTTGACAGATAATTAGTTTTATCCGTCCGCTGAACGAATATGGTTGTGTATACGCTTGAACAACGCTGGGAAATATTGCGACATTACTTTGAAAATCATGGTAATGTTGCAGAATGTGTGCGTGTTTTTGAAGATCTCGTTATCAGCCGCAGAGCTGATGTTATTTGGCCACCTCGGAGCTGCGGTTCAACACCGTTGGACTATTATTTGTGACGTGCCGTCAAAGATAAGTGTTACGCCAACATGCCAGAGACAATTGACGCTTTAAAGGACAATATTCGTGAAGCCATTGGTGAAATACAGCTGCACACAATCGATAATGTGCTTAAAAATTGGACCGATCGTATAGGCTACTGCATGGCCAGCCGAGGCAGCCATTTGAATGAAATTATTTTCCATTATTTACCGGAAGAATTGTACTTTCAAATAAAAAAGAAATTTGAAAAGCTATTCATTAATTTTTTATTTTCAAAAAAAAAAGTTATTTGGCGGACCCTTTACTACTGATTTTTATCAAAAAACGAAAAACGCATTCCTTTATAATTACGATTTGAAAGTTTAAAAAATTAATGTGTATATAAATTAGATGTTTAACCCTTATCCTGTATTTTGGGCAAATTTTGCCCAAAAGCGATTTTAACTCATCGCATCTAGCGTGTTTTTAATAATATTGGCCTGAAATTTCTTGACAATTATTTTTTTAGGTGTATTTGGCAGCGTTTTAAAAATTTTTACTGTGGCTCCACCAGAGGGTCCCCCATAACA
Source organism: Delia radicum (assembly GCA_021234595.1). Classification (NCBI taxonomy): domain Eukaryota; kingdom Metazoa; phylum Arthropoda; class Insecta; order Diptera; family Anthomyiidae; genus Delia; species Delia radicum. Next base: position 171,961,868 of record CM037855.1, on the reverse strand, counting down.
AAAGTAACGAATCTTGTATTTTGGGCAAATTTTGCCCAATACGAAATTTCATTATTTCCGCAATCAGAAATTATAATGTGTGTTTTATTTTTCGTTTTTCCGGGAATCCCTGATCTCCACACATTTTTTTTTGTTGATGTGGCAACATTCGCGACAATAACGGCTGCACTGTTTGTTTTGTATTTGGCAATTTGGGGAATCCCAACCTATTTTTGTTGCTCAAAAAACACTAGATAAAAAACATTCGACATTCATTAGTGCACATTCGATTGTATACGTGCGTAGTTGCTTCTATTGCAGTCAAGGTTTGTGAAGTGTGAAAGTCAAAATAAATAATTTTTTTACAAGAAGAAAAAAGGAAAAACACCATGTCCAAAAGGGTATGTATAGGTTATAAAAATCTTGGTTTTTTTCCATAAAAAACATATCTATATGTTTCAAATTCAATTAGTCGGCCGTGCTTACTCAGCGCCAAATAGAAGAGCTGCTGAGCGAATCAGAAAATGAGGCTGAAGAGCGTACACTCGGCCATGAAAGCTCTTCTGAAGATTTCGAAATTTCATCAGATCAAGAATCAGGGACATATATTGCCATATCTGAAGGAGAAAGTGTTTTCTCCGATGCACAGCAATTTTGTGCTCCAGCGCAAGAAGATTTCCCATCTTCTGGTTTTCTTTCTAAGGACAAAAAAACAATTTGGTACGACAAATGTGACAGCTCATTAGTTGGTAGGAAAAGGGATGAAAATATTATTACTACTTCTCCAGGACCAACTCAGTATGCAATTGCACGTGTAAGTGATATCAAATCCACATTTGAGTTGTTTATGACCAATGAAATGCAAACTATTATTATAAAGATGACAAATATTGAAGGTAATTTTCATCGTTTTTTCGAAAAACTAGCGCATAACAAACGAATTTATATGTACATTACTACTTTCATAGGTGTAAAAGTGTTTGGAGAAGCTTGGAAGGAAATTAACCATGCATCCTTGAAGGCATATTTTGGATTACTGTTATTAGCTGGCGTTTATCGTTCTTGTGGTGAAGCAATGGAATGCTTATGGGACGATGTGAAAGGAAGGCCCATATTCAAAGCAACAATGTCGCTGCGTAGATTTCAAAATATTAGTAGAGTTCTTCGATTCGACGATAAATCAGATAGAGCGGATCGGCGGGCTCGCGATAAGCTGGCACCTATCAGAGTTTTATGGGACAAATGGGCTTATAATTTGAAAATTATGTATAATCCAAACGACTGCGTGACAGTCGATGAGCAGCTAGTTGCATATCGTGGAAAATGTCCATTTAGGCAATATATTCCTTCTAAGCCAGCGAAATACGGAATTAAAATTTGGGCATTGTGCGACTCTAACACCAACTATGCCTGGTCAATGCAAGTATATATTGGACGAAATCGTAATTGCGCTCCTGAAAAGAATCAAGGCATGCGAGTGGTACTGGAACTGTCAGAAGGACTTAAAGGGCGAAACATAACTTGCGATAACTTTTTTACCTCACACGATCTTGCTGTTGAAGTTCTGAAAAAGAAAATGACTATAGTTGGGACTGTCCGAAAAAATAAGGTGTTTCTACCCCCACATATTTTGGACATGAGAATGAAACCTGCTTTGTATTCAGAGTTCCTATTTGATCATAAAAATAAGGTAACGTTAGTAGCGTATGTTCCAAAAAAATATCGGTGCGTATATCTGATAAGCACATTGCACCAAGACGCAACAATAAGGGATAACCAGTTACAGAAACCAGAAATAATAGAATATTATAACAATACAAAGGCAGGGGTTGATACACTCGACCAACTTGTTGCCACCTATACTTGTAAGCGGAAGACCAATAGGTGGCCTGTAGCTCTATTTGCAAACATGCTTGATGTATCTGCATGCAACGCTTTCGTGATATGGACAGCAATAAATCCCGAGTGGAAGAAATCAAAGCATTTTCGTCGTTGACTCTTTTTGGAAGAACTAGGATTTGAACTTTTGGAAGAAGAAAAGCAGCAGCGTAAAACTCAGCCATATGGTTCTGTCGCCAGGAAGCTACATCACCCGCAAGAAGAGAAAAATATAAAGAGAGGTCGTTGCCACTTCTGTGAAAATAAGTCTAACAGTACTAAATATAATACAAAATGTATGAATTGTAACTTATTTGTATGTAAAAATCATTCCCGTGTAGAAATTCTGTGCAATTCTTGCAATAACAATTAATAAGCCTAATAAAATTGTATTGGGCAAAATTTGCCCAAAATACAAGATTCGTTACTTATTTTCTTTACAGGATGAGGGTTAAGGTAAAAAATTAACATATTCATTTTGTTTGTTTAATTTATTTTTGAAATTCTTTTTAAATATTAAAAAAAAAATTTATAATAATGTTTACTGAAATTCTAAAAACGAACTTCTAAAAAAAAAAAACATATACATGATTCTTAGAAAACACATGAAAAGTCTCACTGGCGCAGCAGCGAATGTATACTACACATTTAATTTAAAATGTGCAAAATTTCATAATTTAAAATTTTTAATTCTATAAAAAGTTTATTTTATTACAGATGTACTCAAGTATTTTTCGTCAAAATATTAATGAGATTTTTTTTTTATTTTGCATAACTTCCCCTTTGTAAATCGGTAACTAGTTCTGAAAAGGTTTTTTATAACAAAAATGTAAGTGGTTACAATTTCAGTTTAAATTATTACAAATATAAGTTACGAATTGCTTGATAGTAAATAAAATACCTAAAGAATGGCCCAGTTATAATCTGGACGCACAAAAGTAGTTATAACTTTGTAAATAACAGACACATTTTTATAAATTATACAACAAATTAAAGGAAATTTATTCAGCTTTAAGGAAAATCATACAAATAAATAAATTTTCTTTGTTACGAATAAAAGAACGGACATGTTTGTTGATGCTCCCCATTAATTTTTGCACATCCTTCGGCTTTACTTTTTTAGCACTCTGGTTCCATTTTTGTAACATTATAACTTCATTTTTTGCATCTTTATTACTCTTCTTCAATTTATTTTTTACATTTGCCCAATATCTTTCGATTGGTCGAAATTGTGGGCAGTTAGGAGAATTCATGTGTTTGTTTTTCGAACCACTGGATGTTGATTGAATTTTCTAAGAAAGTGTGCAAAATTTCTTCACGTCTTTTTTGTTCCATGGCTTCTGTACGAAATACTATTCGAATGACAGACTTGAAAATTATGTCAAATAACGGTATATGTCTTGTCAACAACATATGTAAATGGTTTGAAATTTCATACACTGGGGGCGCAGTAACAACGTTATGAATGCGTCCAGATTATAACTGGGCCATTTTTTAATTATATTTAAAACACTATCACGCGTTCTTTTTGTTATTTTAAGAATTAGTTACAATACTATTTGCTTTTTTAGAGACTGGAAGCAAGGTGTTTGGTAATGCTGTTCAAAAATTTGGCAATCAGAAACGTAAGCGGTTTCTGTAAAATGGACGGCAATCATTTCTAGACAACTGCCAATAAAAAAAGTAATTTTGAAAATCAATTTTGATGTGCTTTACTTAAAATACACTCAAAAAGTCGATTGAGTCAATGCAAATTTAAAACTGAAATATTTTTTTATTTTGACTTAACCTATTACAACGGAGTTATACTATTGTATTCTACGCTCTAAAACTAAGTTTATGCATAGCCGGGTTCTGCTGTGTAGTTTTTACATACTTACTATTTTCTACACGTATAATTCATACTCGTTTTTTATAACATTTGTGCTTCCACAAATGCTTAGTCATTTCTGTATGTGGGTTGTTCCAAATAAAACGTTATTAGTCATCAGCTCAGCTCGTCCACTTACGATTTTCATGAAACTTGAAACGCTGCTTAAAGTTGGTATTTTTTAAAAATTTATAAAAAATTCAAACGGACGTAGTCAGGTTTTTTAAAATTAATATCTCATTTCAAAGCTTATCTATTAAGCTTTTAGAGGTATTAAGCTTTGATTTATACGCTTTTGAAAAAGGATTTTAAAATTTTAAAATGTCTTTGTTTCGCAAATATTGCAAAATGTATACCAATTTTCTTCTTAATTTTTTGTCGGCAGATTGGCCAATATGTGCTCTAAACCATATACAAAATTCAGATTGGTGAAACAATATTTTCTTTAGAAAAACGGGCTTTTTTTCGATTTAACTACAATTATATTCGATAGGAAACAACATAAATTTCCAAAACTTTGAAAATATATTAAATTTGACAAAAAAAATTAAATTTAAAGATACTCATTAACAAAATTCTATAATATTTTTGTTTTTGATTCTATACGAAAGTAGCGAAGATGGGGCAATTTTGGACGTGTGGTAATTAGGGACTTTTCTCTTTTTCATACTAATGCAGTTTTAAAATTTTTATCTATTGCGTCCATTTTATTATTATTACTTTAAGCAATCCAGATTTTAGGAGTCGTATTTTTAATTACTTTTTTGTAGCAAATAAAAATATCATTCAAAATAAGTTTATACACATAGAGAAAAATTTAGATATTTGTCAACTGAAATTCAGTTACTACGACTCAAATTCGATAATTAATTAATTAATTGACACTTTATTTCTCTGGTGTTCTTGTTTTCTGTTAAAAAAATATTTTCTTTTACATTTTGAATCAGGTAAAAATAAAAACCTACTTTTTCGGTAAGTGTACTACGAATGACATATTGGTTTCGCTGCAATTAAATTCTAACAGTTGGACTAGGGCAATCTAGTTCGTTTGAGTGAGTGCTCTTTCTTGTTCAATTGATCTCAATGAACTAGGTCGCTCTTCTACTTCAGTCGATCCTTGACAATTTCGTTTAATCGTTCGTTAGATCGTTTCTTTGATTAATTATAAACGAGTTATTCATATTAGACATTTCTTATTAACATTAAAAAAAAAAAAAATTGAGCTGGCAACATTGAAAAAAATAAACAAAATTTAACTCAAAAGCAACATAAAGAAAATAAATATTATTGAAATAGCAAAGAAAAAAACCAAAAAGAATGAAAGAGCTAAAAGAGCTAATGATTGCGAACTAGTTCACTAGAAGTAGTAGTAGTCGTATTCTTTATTTTCATTTCAAATTTAGCAATATATGTACTTTTTTAATTTCAATATAAAAGATTTTAAGAATAATTTGTAAATCCAACATTGACTCTATGTTGTCAGTCGGTATACTATTTGATAATTACTTTACACATGAGTAGACTAATTTGTATACATTAAATTCAGTTATTAAATAATTTCGATATATTACACAGGTTTTTATATAATTTGCCAGTAACTTCCAAGAGTGTGTTTTACCATCTAATAAATTTATTATTTCCTCTTCACTTAGTACAGTTTTTCCAAAATTTGAAGCCCTAAATTTCCTTAAAGCGTAACAACGACCCATAAAATGTTCTATGTCTTCTTTTTCTCTTAAATTACAAAGTGAGCTTAAAATTCTTATTTAAATTATAGCCATTTAGCTTCATCATATCACTTCTTGCCTTAAATACCCATGTTATATCTTCAATGTTTGTGTTATCGGTCATATATTTGACCCCTGCAAATGGATTAAGTTTTCTAAAAATTCTACTTGTTTGGTCTACTTGTGCCAGCTCCTTTCGCTTGTAAAGGGTCCGCCATCTAACGTTTTTTTTTTCAACTAGTGTTTATTTCATGAATGGTAACACTTAGCTCATGTCTGATTTGACAAATAATTAGTTTTATCATTCCGCTGAACGAATATGGTCCGTATGTTCGTTATCTTGTGAAAAAAGTGAAAGAAACTGACATCCTCATCGATAAACCAAAGCGTGAAAAGCCAAAAACAGTGCGTACACCCGAGAATATTGCTGCTGTGGCAGAAAGTGTGCGTGAAGCGCCATCAACATCAATTCACCGTCGTTCTCAACAATTGAACATTTCAGAGACATCATTGAGACGAATTTTGCATACAAAGTCCAATTGGTTCAGAAGTTCAAAAAAAAAAGTTATTTGGCGGACCCTTTATTTTGTTCTTAACACATTCAGTAAATTTACGCGATTTAACTTCCATTGTGTTTTGTTAAGATTCTGTGCCCATGACAGTCCATAGTCTGCACTTATACTGTTCTGTTAACCCAAAGTAGTTACTGCTGTTCTAGGAGTTTAGTGAACTTATTTGGAAGTCTATGTTGGTTGTATTCAAACTTAGTCCTAGAAATATACCTTAAGTGTAGGTCTATTGTGTATAGATGCCCGTTTGGCAACCCAGTTTCTAGCATAAGTATATAGGTTGGTGTAAAGCTGGGTAGTTTTAAAATTTTCTTTATAATAAACAGCTGCAGTTTATCAACCTCTTCAAAAAGTGAAAGTTCCCATACTTGAGCCTCATAACTCTGAACAGCTCTACTGACTGCCAAAAAAGCTTCCATTTAGATCTTAGCGATATATTGGATTTATTGAGAAAGTTGTTTCAAGTAATATTTATGCTATTTTTCGCTGTAATGGTTCGATTTTCCGCTTGTTTTCTAAAAATCATTGTGGGAGACAGTGTGACGCCTAGGTAACAATACTCGGAAACTTTTTGTATCTCTTCTCCATTAAAATACCATTTTTCATTTCGTGACAACTTTCCAACTTTTCTAAATACCATAATTTTTGACTTGCTTAGATTTACTTCAACGTCCCACATTTTACAATATTCTTCTAATTTATGAATCATTTTCTGCAAGATACTAACTTCGTCTGATATAATAACGATGTCATCTGCGAATAACAGTAGACGAATATTCAGGTTTTCAATATTTATCCCTCCTTCTAAGTGGTCATGTAAGTCATTCAAATATAACGCAAACAATAACGGGGACAAAAGGCATCATTGTTTCATACCTGATACCGTTGAAAAGGGGTCAGATAGCTCTTGGCCTGTTCAAACAGCTGATTTTGTGTTTTTATACATATTTTCAATAAACTTTACTGTTTTGGACGAGATGCCTATTGTGTGTAACTTATATATTAGAGCATTGCGTGAGAATTTGTCAAATGCGGCCTTAAAGTCCACAAAAAACGCATACGTTTTCTTCTTCCGTTGGCGATTTAAATGAACTATTGCTGTAAGGTTATATATGTTATCGACGGTTGAGTAATTTTTTCGAAAGCCGGCTTGGCATTCATTCAGATATTTATGGCGTTCAACAAAATCATACAGTCTGTTAGTTATTAATCCCACCATTATTTTTGATAAACAGTTCATGAAAGAGATTCCACGATAGTTGCTTGGTATTAAAGAATCACCTTTTTTATGTATCGGATAAAATAGTTCACTAGTCCAAAGTAAAGACTAATATGTTTGATTTGCTTTATTTTTGTAAATATATGGAGGTTGAAAGCTTGTTATAAATTGAAAATAACATAAATATAATCTCGATGTTTATAAAAACAAAAACCTAATATAACTGTAAAGACAAGTTCAATTGAAAAAGGTCGCTCATCAACTACACAACTCTATTTACACTTCAGTGAACTGCAACACATGCAAGAGGGCTGCTCACTTAAAATGTGCTAAAATAACGGCCAGCTTTCATATCTGCATTAATTTCATTTCAGAGTATTCAGACGCAGATTAAAAAGTTTCCTTTATCTTTATCATATTTAGTTTGATTTTGTAGTTGTATTTCTTTCTCTAACATTCTTTCTACTTCATTTATCATCTAATAAACAAGAACTACTGTTAAAAATATTGTTTTGTTTTAAATGTCAGTATATTTTAATGTAGTCCGAAATTAATCTAAAACATCACATATTTCTCCAACTTTTCTTCATTGAAATAATCTACAAAAAATCCAACTAACGAATAAGTTAGATATGTTGTTTTCACGCAAAGAAAAAACATGGTTGGGGCAACCATATTCGAAGAGCATCATACATTGTTGGGTTTATGATTGCGGCAACCATAATAGTAACCATAGTATAATAATCATGTTATGATTACGTAACTGCTTTATTTTGCCATAATATGATTCCTAATAAATCATATTATAGTTCGGAAATTGTCCTAATAACACCATATTATGGTTCTTCATGAAAATGTTATGACCTTGGAATTATCATAATATGGTACCCGCTAATCATAATATGAAGAGCATCATACATTGTTGGGTTTATGATTGCGGCAACCATAATATTAACCATAGTATAATAATCATGTTATGATTACGTAACTGCTATTATTTTGCCATAATATGATTCCTAATAAATCATATTATAGTTCGGAAATTGTCCTAATAACACCATATTATGGTTCTTCATGAAAATGTTATGACCTTGGAATTATCATAATATGGTACCCGCTAATCATAATATGATGAAAAACTAATCATAAAGTTATCATGTTATGGTCCCATATAACCATATTATGGTATCTAAAGTCTCATAATATGATCAATATTATCATATTATGACTACAAATAAGCTATGATATGACTGCAGGATGATATTTAGCAAATTAATAACCATGTTATATATATATATATATATATATATATATATATATGCACAGCGCATACTTTGGGGACCGTAAAAATTCATACGTTTTTTCATTGAATTTTGTAAATTATCAATCATATTACTATTTTCAAATAATATTTTTTCTAAAATTTCAACAAATCCATAAAATAATTCAAATTAGTAAACACTGTATACTTTGAGGACACTCATATACGTTCAGTTTATTTTGGGGACATGTCCTCAAAATATACGGGTACGTATATGGCAAAAGAAATTACCAGATTGTACCGTTTTTTTACGCGCGTTACATTACAAAAGCGAATCGACTTGGATGTCGTTACACTTATTTATAGTGATGCTAATAACTTTGTTTAACAAAATAAACTCATTTTTCGTTGTTTACGGTCAGTTTTAATAAATAAAGCGCTAAAATCCACAAAATAGTGGCGTAACAGCAACACCAAGTAATAGTGAAATTAATTTCTGGTTTTGTTATAGCTTGGTTTGTTTTTTTTTTATTAAAATTGTACTACTTTTAAGTAATTGTTTTAAATATAAATTAAATTAATACTTTTATATTTTTTAGCGAAAAATACGTTTATTTACTATATAGAATGAAGATTTTGTTTGGTCAAACTGCATCACTCTTACAACAATGAAAGGAACTTCATCCATTGCATTTTCACCACTTAAAAATGTTGGTGTAAAACTCCATAAGTTATAAGTATATTAGGAACTTATGGAAACATAAAGCAATATGCTGTGTGATTTGCTTTGGCTGTGTGTTAAAGTGCAACAAAGATTTTTTGGAGCAAAAGTTAAAAAAAGTCTGCAACCAACAAGTTTTTGTACAAACATTTTAGAAACTAAATGAACTTTTTCTTAAACCTCAGAAACCCAAATTTTATATCTAGCCGGTTTCAGAAGCTGAGATATATTGTATTCCTGTAAAAGTATCAGCACACAAAGAATTTATTGTACAAAAAAAGTCTAACTACCAGATATATTTTGAAATGTAAATGTTTATGAAACTGACCTTTTTCCTACAGAAAAGGTCCACAAGCTGAAAATGTACTCTTTTTTTTCTTTTAAAGAGTTTTTCATAAAGAAAAAATTCGCTTACAAAGTCGTTTTAAAAGGCCCAAACGTTTTCCTATAGAAAAACTCCCGATAAGACTTTTCTTAAAGAAAAACATAAGCTAGTTAATACTTTTTCTATAAAAACACATTCTCAGGTAGTAAGACATTTCAATAAGCAAAAGTTCTCAGCTTCTAAAACTTTTCTATAAGAAAAAGGTTTTGCTTTTAAGACAAAAATCTGAACTAAGACTTTTCTATAGCCTAAAGTTCTTAGCTCCAGTGCCACATTCTAAGAATTTTTCTATAACATCAATTTAAATTGATAATGCATTTTTTACCTTAGAATAAATTATTTGCTTCCAAGATTCTTTCTATAGGAAACCGTTTCAATAGAAAATGTTTCAGAAGCTATAAAGTTTGCATCAATAAGTAATTCAGAAGCTGTGAAAAGTATTGGAAGCTAAAAACCTTCCACAGAAGTAATAGGCTCAAAAGCTGAAAACTTAATCGTATACAAAGTCTCTAGAACTGAAAACTTTATCCTATAGGAAAAGCCTCGGTACCTGAGTACTTTTTCGTATATAAAAGCTTTCATAATTAATGAATAACTGCCCTAGAGAAAACTTGGAGCTCAAATAAAATTCAGAAACTAAATATTTTTTAAAAAAAGCCTCAGAAACTAATTTTTTTTGTGTACAAAAAGTCTGATACTGTATTTTTTTTTTTTTTTCATATAAAAACCTCAAACATATTTTTTCATATATAAAACTCTTAGAAGCGTAGAACTTTTCCCATATAATATTTTCCATTATGTATAAAGAACTGTTTCTGAGAACTAGACTGGTTCTTTGTATTTGAGAAATTTTATATAGGAAAAGTTCTCAGCTTTTGAGACTATATCCTAGCTTTTGAAATTTTTAGTTCCGAAGAAAGCATTCAACAAAAAAATATTCAGCTTTAGAAGACTTTTCTTAGCCTTAAATATTTTTTTTTTTTAAAAAGTATTCATCATCTGAACTTTTTCTATCGAAAAAAGTACTCAGCGTCAGACGCATTTTCTATAGAAAAAAACATTTAGATTTTGCGACCTTTACCATAGGAAAGAGTTTTAAGCTTACAAAATATTTTCTGTAGGAAATTGCTCAGCTTCTGACCTTTCTTTGTTGGAAAAAGTTCTAGGTCGCTGAAATTTTGTATAGCTTCTAAGACTTTTTCTATAAAAAAAATTTGCTTTTCAGAGTTTTATGTTTTTAGCTTTTAAGATTTTTTCTTTTTTTTTTAAATTTCTCAGTTTCTGAAACCTTTTCAATAGAAAAAAGTTCTTACTTTCTGAGACTTTTTATAGGAAAAGATTTTCAGATTTTCCAATTGAAAAAGTCTCAGAAACAGAACTTTTTCCTATAGACAAGTCTCAGAAACTAAGCACTTTTTCCTATAGACAATTCTCAGAAACGGAGAGCTTTTTCCTATAGAAAAAGTCTCAGGTACTGAGAGCTTTTTCCTATAGAAAAAGTCTCAGATACTGAGAGCTTTTTCCTATAGAAAAAGTCTCAGATACTGAGAACTTTTTTCTATAGAAAAGGTTTCAGATACTGAGAACTTTTTCCTATAGAAAAAGTCTCAGATACTGAGAAATTTTTCCTATAGAAAAAGTCTCAGATACTGAGAAATTTTTCCTATAAAAAAAGTCTCAGATACTGAGAACTTATTCCTATAGAAAAAGTCTCAGATACTGAGAAATTTTTCCTATAGAAAAAGTCTCAGATACTGAGAAATTTTTCCTATAGAAAAAGTCTCAGATACTGAGAAATTTTTCCTATAGAAAAAGTCTCAGATACTGAGAAATTTTTCCTATAGAAAAAGTCTCAGATACTGAGAAATTTTTCCTATAGAAAAAGTCTCAGATACTGAGAAATTTTTCCTATAGAAAAAGTCTCAGATACTGAGAAATTTTTCCTATAGAAAAAGTCTCAGATACTGAGAAATTTTTCCTATAGAAAAAGTCTCAGATACTGAGAAATTTTTCCTATAGAAAAAGTCTCAGATACTGAGAAATTTTTCCTATAGAAAAAGTCTCAGATACTGAGAAATTTTTCCTATAGAAAAAGTCTCAGATACTGAGAAATTTTTCCTATAGAAAAAGTCTCAGATACTGAGAAATTTTTCCTATAGAAAAAGTCTCAGATACTGAGAAATTATTCCTATAGAAAAAGTCTCAGACACTGAGAAATATTTCCTATAGAAAAAGTCTCAGATACTGAGAAATTTTTCCTATATAAAAAGTCTCAGATACTGAGAAATTTTTCCTATAGAAAAAGTCTCAGATACTGAGAAATTTTTCCTATAGAAAAAGCCTCAGATACTGAGAAATTTTTCCTATAGAAAAAGTCTCAGATACTGAGAAACTTTTCCTAAAGAAAAAGTCTCAGATACTGATAAATTTTTCCCATAGAAAAAGTCTCAGATACTGAGAAATTTTTCCTATAGAAAAAGTCTCAGATACTGAGAAATTTTTCCTATAGAAAAAGTCTCAGATACTGAGAAATTTTCCTATAGAAAAAGTTTCAGATACTGCGAAATTTTTCCTATTGAAAAAGCCTCAGATACTGAGAAATTTTTCCTATTGAAAAAGCATCAGATACTGAGAAATTTTTCCTATAGAAAAAGTCTCAGATACTGAGAAACTTTTCCTAAAGAAAAAGTCTCAGATACTGAGAAATTTTTCCTATAGAAAAAGTCTCAGATACTGAGAAATTTTTCCTATAGAAAAAGTCTCAGATACTGAGAAATTTTTCCTATAGAAAAAGTCTCAGATACTGAGAAATTTTTCCTATAGAAAAAGTCTCAGATACTGAGAAATTTTTCCTATAGAAAAAGTCTCAGATACTGAGAAATTATTCCTATAGAAAAAGTCTCAGACACTGAGAAATATTTCCTATAGAAAAAGTCTCAGATACTGAGAAATTTTTCCTATATAAAAAGTCTCAGATACTGAGAAATTTTTCCTATAGAAAAAGTCTCAGATACTGAGAAATTTTTCCTATAGAAAAAGCCTCAGATACTGAGAAATTTTTCCTATAGAAAAAGTCTCAGATACTGAGAAACTTTTCCTAAAGAAAAAGTCTCAGATACTGATAAATTTTTCCCATAGAAAAAGTCTCAGATACTGAGAAATTTTTCCTATAGAAAAAGTCTCAGATACTGAGAAATTTTTCCTATAGAAAAAGTCTCAGATACTGAGAAATTTTTCCTATAGAAAAAGTTTCAGATACTGCGAAATTTTTCCTATTGAAAAAGCCTCAGATACTGAGAAATTTTTCCTATTGAAAAAGCATCAGATACTGAGAAATTTTTCCTATAGAAAAAGTCTCAGATACTGAGAAACTTTTCCTAAAGAAAAAGTCTCAGATACTGAGAAATTTTTCCTATAGAAAAAGTCTCAGATACTGAGAAATTTTTCCTATAGAAAAAGTCTCAGATACTGAGAAATTTTTCCTATAGAAAAAGTCTCAGATACTGAGAAATTTTTCCTATAGAAAAAGTCTCAGATACTGAGAAATTTTTCCTATAGAAAAAGTCTCAGATACTGAGAAATTTTTCCTATAGAAAAAGTCTCAGATACTGAGAAATTTTTCCTATAGGAAAAGTCTCAGATACTGAGAAATTTTTCCTATAGAAAAAGTCTCAGATACTGAGAAATTTTTCCTATAGAAAAAGTCTCAGAAACTGAGAACTTTTTTAATAGAAAGTCTCAGAAACTGAGAACTTTTTTTTATAGGAAAACTTTTGCTACAGAAAAAGTCTCAGAAACTGGGAACTTTTTCCTAAAGAAAAAGTCTCAGAAACTGAGAACTTTTTAATAAAGAAGACGTGTCAGAAACTGAGGAGTTTTACTTATAGAAAAAGTCTCAGAAACTGAGAAGTTTTCCCTTTAGATAAAGTCTCAGAAACTGACAAGTTTGTTCTGTAGAAAAAGTCTGAGAAACTGACAAGTTTTTCCTATAGAGAAAGTTTTAGAAGCTCTTCTTTTAGAAAAAGTCTCAGAAACTAATAAGTTATTCCTATAGAAAAAGTCTTAGAAACTGAAAAGTTTTTCCTATAGAAAAAAGTCTCAGAAACTGAAAAGAGTTGCCTATAGAAAAAGAAAACTTTTCTACAGTAATAGTCTCAGAAATTGAGAAGTTTTCTATAGAATAAGTCTCAGAATTTGACAAGTTTTTCATATAAAAAAGTCTCAGAAACTTTTTGCTACAGAAGTCTCAGAAACTGAGAACTTTTTCTTATAGAAAGTATCATAAACGGATAGGTTTTTGCTATAGAAAAAGTGTGAAGTAAAGACGTATTCGTTAATTATTTTGTTTAATTATATTTATGCAATGCAAAACTAATTTGAATTTTTTTTTTTGATATAATTGATTTAAATGTTTAGTTCCGAAGAAAGCATTCAACAAAAAAAATATTCAGCTTTAGAGAACTTTTCTTAGCCTTAAATACTTTTTTACTGAAAAAAGTATTCATCATCTGAACTTTTTTCTATTGAAAAAAGTACTCAGCTTCAGACGCATTTTCTATAGAAAAAAACATTAAGATTTTGCGACCTTTTCCATAGGAAAAAGTTTTTAGCTTACAAAATATTTTCTGTAGGAAATTGCTCAGCTTCTGACCTTTCTTTGTAGGAAAAAGTTCTAGGTCGCTAAAATTTTGTATAGCTTCTAAGACTTTTTCTATAAAAAAAAATTTGCTTTTTAGAATTCTTTTAAGTTTTTAGCTTTTAAGATTTTTTTTTTTATTTCTCAGTTTCTGAGACCTTTTCAATAGGAAAAAGTTCTCAGTTTCTGAGACTTTTTATAGGAAAAGATTTTCAGATTTTCCAATGAAACTTAATTTAAATTATGACTTCAAGATTATAAAGCTTTTATTTAAATTTATCACCAAAATTTTTTTTCCACTTGATAAAAATTATTATTTTGTGTATCTTGATCCATATTAACACTATATGCTTTCTCTTTTCAATAAAAAAATACCCACTAGAAAATTTACAGAATAACATCTTTCAGATTTTTATTAAATTCGGATATGCGAAAGAGAGTACACAACTAACGAGCAAGCGCAATTCTTTCTAGTCCCATTCTTATTTTAAGTATTTAACCCTTTTAAAAAATTTTATTCTGTAAATTTCCTAGTGGGTCTTTTTTGGTGAAAAGTAAAAGTATTAAACCTATATGTCTCAAGTTACACAAAATAATAATATTTATCGAGTGGAAATATTTTTTTTTTTATCCATTTAAAGGTTTTATAATCATTACGTCATAATTTAAATTAAGTTTCGTCTGTAATTTTTGTCCCCTGGCCAAAAAATGTTAAAGATTTTTTTAATAAAGGTAAATATAATCATAGTCTCATCAAATGTAAGTGATATTTTTCCGAAAATTATGAAGTGTTATTCTGTAAATTTCCTAGTGGGTTTTTTTGGAAAACGTTTAGAAATTAACCCTATATGGATCAAGTTACATAATATAATTATTCAATTTTTTTTTTTATCAATTTAAAAGCTTTACAATCTTGAATTTATATTTAAATTAAGTTTCATGGGTTTTGTCCCCAGGTCAGTAAGGGTTAACTCTTCCTTAAATAACAGTAAAGAAAATTATAGTCTTAATGAATTTAAGTGACATTTTTCCGAAAATTATGCAAATAAATAAAACATTAAAATTTCGGTAAATTTTTGACAAAATAAGCTATTTTCATAAAATGTACTGGAAAGGAGTCGCTCCAAATACAAACTAGAATTATTATTTTTCCAATTTATTTTTTTATTTCTTTAATAACAACTATTATGTTATAAAAATTGCAATCGACATTTGCAAATTAGGCATTTTAAAAAATCATTAATATTAATTTAAAAAAGAGCTGCATTTTTATCAAATTCATGAGTCAGTTTGGTTACTTGGTTCTAATGTATTAAAAAGGGAAGGCAGAGGGGTGTAATGACAACTCTATTTTTAAGGGACACCCTAATCTTCATACAACACTATCCCATACCTAATATATGTACATGGCGAATAAATGTTAATGCAATGCCACTTTTATTAAATTTGTTACACTATTTTATTTTACATAATGCTGTGTGAACTTATTTCAACAAACTTTAACATTATTTTAAATAAAATTTGATTTTGATACTTTGTACTGAAGTTTGATTTACATTGATGGATTACTTCTGCGCTCTGCAGGATAAAGTTAGTGAAATAGAGATGTCTCAAACAAATTTGCAAGTGCGAAAGAACAAAGTTTGCTCTGCATAAGTGGTCCACACACCATTGTGAATACAGTTTCAAAGTGAGATATAGTAACAACCAGATAATAACGAAAATTTTATGGTAGTTTTATCGATAGTATATAATTCACCAAAACTTCTT